>CM057142.1:22966891-22984013 GCA_029964075.1 Patiria pectinifera | reverse complement strand
TTTGTTTCACCCAATATGTGTTAAATACGAAAACATTGCCTGAACATGGCCTATTAAAATAACAATGAAAATATCCTAACACTTACATGTATGAACCACCAGAGATTGTCCATTTTGTCCCCAGGGTATGGTGCCACATCTCCCAGTGGGTGTGGGGGTCCATCATGAGCTGGAGGAAGGGTGTAATGATCCAGGGCATAACTCAACAACCATGCCATCAGACTAACTGTCAGGATTAGAAGCAGTGTGCACAAGCCCAGAACACGGGCCATGTTCATAGTCCAGTAATAGCCGGCAATATGTACTCAGCACACCATAAACATTGAACCAAGCTGTCAGAGAAATAAAAAAATCCTTTCAATTAGTACATTCACATCACCGCTATACAATTAAGTGCATGTGTGCATGTTCATGAGATGTTCTCGGTTGATCTCGCGTTTCAGGCACGTTTCATGGGTGACTCGCCCCCACTTTTCGTTTGAGGCAATGCCTTGTATTTAAAAACAATTTGAGCAGTGTCCCAACAACTTGGCATATGTTTACATATATGTACCAAAGAAATTATGTTTTCAGTTTGTACAATATAGTTCTTTTGCCAGTGTACATGTACACTTCCATGAAAAGCATCAAATTCATGATCTTTACAAAAAAACAACAGAAGTACATGTACATGCATATTACTTGAATGACATGCAAAGAGATGGCAAGAGTTGGCGAATGTGTGATCAAAGATGAATACCATGAGACAGTGTAGGGCTCTACAAGAACATTTCTGAGGCTAACAAATATCCTTGATGTGTTAAAAGTTTAAAACTACATGTTCATGTATTCATGTTTACCAGACTTGTATTTGAGTCACAAAACATCGAGTCTGAGTCCGAGTCACCTCTCTTGAGTCCGAGTCCAAATCCCGAGTCCAAGTCCCGAGTCATGCAGGTCAAGTCCAAGTCCAAGTCAAGAGTCACTTTTAATATGTTGGAAATAGACTTGAGGTACTGCTGAAAGTGTAAATGTTTCCATTTGTAACAGCTTTTGTCTAATAACTGGAACTACATGGATAACATGTCAATGCATCAGTGTCTCGAAAGGATAATCTGGTACCGAACACTATCAAGGTTGCATTTACATCAAGTGTGGACGCTGGGGTACACGTTTCCATACATTAATTTCCCAATCAATATAATTATCAGAAACAAGCCAGCTGCACATATGTACATGTACAGTACTTATGCATTTCTGCTGCACAGCACTGACTGTATCGCTTGCTCAGGACAGGAAGGTCTTCAAACAAATTTTGTTATGATATCGATAAGTGATTTTGTTGTAATTTTGGTCATATCAAGTACCGAGTCATGCAGGTCGAGTCCAAGTCCAAGTCTGAGTCCGCAAGATCGAGTCCCAGTCCGAGTCCAAGTCATTTGTCATCGTGACTCAAGTCCGAGTCATGGAAAATGGAACTCGAGACTGACTTGAGTCCGAGTCTGAGTTAAGAGTCATACAAGTCTGATGTTTTCATTTGGCAGATGGTGTTCATCGATAATTGCGATTATTATTAAACCACATAACAATGGCCAATGACAGTCAATGATCAGCTTCACCTTTTTGCAATCCTCCATCATACAAAACACCATGGACTGCAACACAGCTGACTTCAAGTACAAAAGGTATATTGTCCATGTTAGTCTTAAAAGTTGAAGTCACAACACAATTAATTCAGATCACGGACCCTGAAGTGCCAATGAGAAACTGGTATGTAGTGAAACCAGACAATGCACTACAAAAGTATCTCAGTTTGATGCAACAAAAATGATGATACCGTACGTGTATATGCACATAATACTCTATGTATGTACATGTACATGTACCGTACACATCACATCATGTGCATATTTACATGAATGTGTGCATAGGTATGTATGTATAACCTCACTCGCCTACACTTAAGCCTGGATTCCACATCAACGATAAGCTTATGCAGGCTGCACTAACAGTACGCAGAACCGTCGGCAAAGTTAAACCGGGTTCAACTTTGCCGATCGTCTGCGAGGTAGTTTGCATCTGTCTGAGTTGTCGGCGACACATCCGGATGAAATGTTTCCATATGTCTGCGTTGCAGTGTTGGTCCTGCTTGCGCTTCACTATGCAGTTTGGGTCCTGTTTGCACTTCACTTTCCATTTCTTACATCGATATGGAAACTAGGCTTTACATATATCCTCAATTGTCACAAGTTGATGTTAATTTTAAAAAGCAGAGATTTGATTTACACTCCGATCGCATGATTTACACATTAACGTAAAACATTTCCTTTTTTTTTCGGAAAATTTTTCTCCGCAGGTTTTCTTGTAAACGGTATATATTATGAACCTGTAATTTTCATGATATATCGACCCTCATCCCTAGTGGTGCATATTACTATTAATAATTACTATTATACATATTATCATGATGACGCCATCAAGTGTCAAATTACAAGCGATTTTTACCTATAAGTATAACTCTTGAACAAAATGATCAATCATGTTCCAACCTTGTAATCAGATAGACCATTAATTGATTTTTTGACATTTTTTGCCATGTACATGAACTCGCTTGATCTTTACTTCCGGGTCAACCAAAAGGTCTAAGTTAGGTGAATTTAAAATACAGACAGAAGCCTCAAAATCAAAACGAACCGACTTTCTTCCAAACGATTTACAGGATTGTGATAAAACCTGGTACGAACTCGAACCCCTGTCCGAGGATGTTTAAAAAAATGATGTTTTCAGGTATTAAATTACAAGCAATTTAAGGGTCAAAACTAGTTTCAGCTATATCTTTAGAACTAAATAGAGTATTGTGTTTGTTTTTGCGTGAGGTTGTAAATGATGCCTCGGGCAACAATTCTTATTCCCGGGCACAAAACCGCTTGACCTTCACTTCTGGTGTTACCGGAAGTGCAATACAAATTGAATATAACTTGAAAGCGAATTGAAAGAATTATGGAAGTGTTAAGAACGGAGCAAAGGACACCAACAGCATTATGACGTCATCATTTGAAAGGGCGCCCTTTAGCGGTAAATCAAATAGGATTTCCTTTTTTTTATTATTTAAAAACCATCCATCCAAATTTAACCAAATCGCCTCTTGCTATTTTTTTATTAACTACATATAACTTTGCAAGGTTTCAAAATTATGACGCCATCAGACCGGAAGCTACTGTAGGGAGAATTTGAAAATGATCATTTTTTTTTTAATTCTATCATTTGATCCCTGTCTTATGACTTTCTTTGTAGCCCAAATAATGATCCGATATATAACTTATACGTGTACATAAAACGTATACTGAAATTTGATACATTTTTGTTTTAAACAAAATCATTGGAAGGGAAATATTTTGCTCGGAGAAACAGACTACTTATACTTGGCTAGCTGACTTCGGTTGATAAATTAATTTTTAATAAGAGGCGAATTTCACCAGAAGGAAGCAGGGGGAAGTCCTAATTTTGGGGTAATATTGAGAGGTAAGGGTATGAGTTGAAATGATTGCAATAATATTTTTGGTTTTATTATTTTCAAATCCTCAACCTTGCGAAGCAATGTACATGTACGTATGGCCCAGCATGCAGAGTTTACTCCAGTGCGGGCCATAGACTAGGGCTAGCATACCGTATGTCAGTTTTATAAATATGTAGAATTAGTATGCCTATTCGGTGGAGCGCTAGTATGGAGGGTACGTACCGTACTGGTAGTTCCAGCGCTCTACTCAGTAGAGCTAGGCCCAGGCTAGCCCCACTAGTAGTGTGGCAGCGGTATTGCTGCGCTGTACCTCTGGCCACACGCCAGGTTCCCCAAACTACCGTACTGAGGAGTTTGTCCAAAAAATCGCAATTTTCTTTTACATATATGGTTGTATTCTATGATGTCTCAGCTTCTTTCCTCCGGGTTGTTTAGTTGTCCTTATATCCAATTTTCGAGAAATTTAGGCATCTTTCTGGATCCCATTTGCACCCGAAAATCGTCTGTTGATGGCAGCCATCTTTAATGTAAGAAGCAATGACCCCAAAGCTTTGATGTCGGGTTTATGCAAATCGATCTTGTCGCTCAGGCGCGTGAGTTGCGATGCGACAGCAATACCACACAGCAAACTGAGCAATACTGCAGCCACACTAGTGGGACAGCACAGCAATACCGCGGCCACACTAGTGGGGTTAGGCCCAGGCGGTATCAGGTCAACTCAGTGTTGTAGTCGAGACCTCCATGTCCGAGACCAAGACCGAGGCATTCGAGGCCGAGACCAAGACCGAGACCAGCTCTTTCGAGACCAGGACCAGACTTCTGAGACCGAGACTTTTGAAGGCCGAGACCGAGACATAAAGAAAAAAACAAAAGAAATCTCACATTTCCAAATGTAGTATTGGCAGGTTGAAAAAATTCAAAAATATTTTGGATAACTTTCCTACCGGTACCCGGTTGATTGATTTTTAATGTAAATGTAACTAACAAACTATGCAAGACCTTGCCCCAAAAAACAGTGTCTAAAATGTTGTCAGTCGGGCGAATTCCGATTTTAAAATTAGGCCCTTTAAATTACTGCCTAAATTGCAGCCAAAAAAGTTTTGTGAAGTCGGTGTACATTGTACAACTTGCTGCAAACAAAGGTCAAACTTTACTTGCAGAAGGCTTATTGTTGAACGTTAAGTCTAGCAAATACTCCCTAAATGTCAAAAATGATGCACAAGAACGTGTTACATTTGCACGTGCAAGAGCTGGTGGTCACGTCTAGGACAGTACAATGTGTACCAGTGAAATACGTGGGCAACGTAACTGTGCACGGGTGCCGAATTGGCAAGCTGAATTGACTGGTCTTTATTCCAGCTTCAATCTCATTCTTCAGCATGAAAACTTACACTTAACAAATTCTTTTATGTTTGAAATAAAGACTAGACTTGTGCGTAATTTAGCTTGGAATTGAATAATGCCATTTTAAATGGTGCATTTTGTTGTGGTCTCGGCAGGTCTCGGGGGTAAAAGCCGAGACTTTGGCATCTGAGACCGAGACCGAGACCAGATCTTTCAAGACCGAGACCAGCCCTCCCAAGACCGAGACTTTGATAGGACGAGACCGAAACCAAGACCGAGACCGCAAAAAAAGGTCTCGAGACCTACAACACTGGGTCAACTCGGACCCACACCAAGTCCAACCCATGCCAACTCGGACCCACCCCGACTCGAACCCACGCCGACTCGGACCCACTACCAACTCGGACCCACGACCAACTCAGACCCACGACCAACTCGGACCCACGACCAACTCGGACCCACTACCGACTCAGACCCAAGCACAACCAACTCGGACCCAACATTGACTCCATCATTAGTTTCAGGGATTAAATTTATAAGTCATCTTAATGTTACAGTGTTTATATAGTGAAGATATTCTGTAATATATTGGGCTATTATTGTTTTCTTTTATTGCCGCTATGTTCGGCGGTATTTTATGATGCGTACAGTATACTGTTGCTTAACGCTTATCGTTTTGAACATCATGAAACTAAACGTGTTTAGCTTTTCAAAACAGTGACTCAATCATGGTGGGAATATCTGGATATGAAGCTAAACCAAGAGATGTTAGTACTGTATAGTATACATGTACATGTAGGTGTAGTGCATAGTATAGGTTTGGCATATTGTATATCATTCGTACAAGTTGGTATATATACGTGCTTTTTCAAAATGTTGATTTTCTTTTCCAAACGAAATTCAAAGGATTATAATGTCCAGTAAGAAATACATTTGCTTATTCGTTTTTGCAGGCCTTTATGCTGTTTAACATGTGGTTTTAAGTGGCGAGCACCACACAAAGTAATCTTTTTGGTGTAAGGTAACCTTCCCGCATCCAAGTAGGAATAGGATATTACAAATGGTAACCTTACACAATTGTTTATATTTTTGATATTCGATGAACGGTAACCTGTCTGCATCCAAGTAGTACATGTAGGAGCGCTGGAACTACAGTACCCTCCGTACTAGCGCTCCACCGAATAGGCATACTTTGACTACACATTTATATTACTGACACACGGTATGCATTTGTTTGCATACCCTGGAGGACAAAAGGCCCCAAAAAAACTGGTAAAGAGAATACAAATGAGATAGACAGTTACCCTGGATAGATCTTCACATTCATGACATTCCATATGACCCCTTATATTGTTCCCAACAAGCGAGTTGTGCCATCCGTTTCATTGCTGATTGGTTGAGGGCGTGTGTGACGTCACTATCGAAGAAGAACAAGTCGCGCTTAATCAATGACTGTTTCGTGTAATGATACGTGCCCCGCGCCAAAAGCCCATGCTGTCATACGGCGCTGGCACATTATCACTTCACGAAACAGTCGTTGATTCAGCGTGACTTGTCTTTCTTTGATCCACGATGGTGACGTCACACACGCCCTCAACCGATCAGCAATGAAATGGATGGCACAACTCGGCAGACACATTTAATTGTGAGCGGTAAGTTTATCAGAATATTTTGTTCTTTTTTCAAAATTTCTGCTTGTTGGGAACAATCTAAGGGGTCTTATGGAATGTCATGAATGTGTAGATCTATCCAGGGTAACTGTCTAGATCTCATTTGTATTCTCTTTACCAGTTTATCCGCATTCAAGTATAGCATATTACACATTTGTTTCAGTGAGGAAGTTATTAGGTGTTGGGCCTTCAGCCCAACACCTAATGGTTTTGTAAGAATTTACTGTTTTTGTCTTCTCAGCATATTTTCAGCAAATCCTTCTCCAGAACGGTTTGGAAAAATGGAAGCATATGAACTTCATTTGTCAATACATGAATGCCCAATCCACCGCAGATGTGGTTTTTTGCAATTACGTCATCATGACGTCATCATGGGTAACGTGACGTCACTTGAAAGTTTAATAAATTTAATCTTTGAAATTCCATATAAAATCAACCGTGAGAGACCGGAACCTGAAATTTGCAGGAATCGACATGGTAATACATGATCTTCATCTTATCCTGTGCGCGTAAAATCATGTTGCCCTTCCTTCCGGTCGAAACCGGAAGTGCCTAATAATTTAAAAGTGGAAAAAGATTTGAACTTGCTTTTAACGATTTAAGTGTCTGCCTGGATTGACCTTTAAAAAAAAATAATGGGTGATGCCATGAAGTGTTGGAGCACCCTCTAGCGGCAGGTTAAAATGTCAAGAACGCATTTTTACTTGATGTCTGTGGCGAAGTTCGCGGTAATCGCTTCAAAATTAATGTACATGATGACCATAATGCAGACAACACCTGTGCACGGAAAAAAAATTGATTACGTCATCAGACCGGAAGTTAAAATAAAAAGACCTTTAAACCTTAAAAAATTGCTAGAAAATATACCGTGATAGATATTATCAAGATTTGGCTGTATACAGCACAGTAAATATAGCTCTTGAGGTTTCTGGTAATGACGTCACAATGACGTGATCAAGTGTTATATTACAAGCAATCAAAGATTTCTAGATTTAATCTTTGAAAATCAATATAAAATCAACTGCTACAGATTTGATTTTGTTCTTTATGGCAATCGATACAATATTGCAGGGTCGTCATTTTTGGAATTAAGTACAAAATCACGTGACCCTTCCTTCCGGTCGAAACCGGAAGTGCCTTATTATTTGAAATTGGCAGAAGATGCGAACTTGCTTTCAACGATGTGAGTGTCTGCCTAGGCAGTACTGTACAAACATATTACAGGTGACGTTATCAAATGTTAGAGTGCCCTCTGGCGGCATGTTGAAAAGTCAAACATGGATTTAAACATGCATATTTTGAGTTGATGTGTGTGGCAAAGTTTGCGGTAATCCATGGCCCAACACCGTGTGGTTGTTCCTTCAACCTTTAGTTAATTTTGAAATAATTATTTAGGCCATTAATTTTATGTAATTGATTTTTTTTTTTTAATTCACATGCTGACTTTGACTAAAGTTGTTTTTTTACGAATTTGTTTAACTTTTTATACTTTTTTGATTTAACTATTTTTTTATAAATTCATAATGGAACCTTCATTTTTCTTAAAGTGTATGCAATAGCGTTTATGGATTTGTTTTTAAATAGAACCCCTTGTAATTTTAATTATTGTTTGGCACCCAGAAATGGCACTCGGAAATGGCACGTTTCATTTATACCACTGACTTTAGTACTGTAATTTAATAGTTATTAATATTTTTACCCATTTAGGCAGTTAATTTCATTTCATTATCTATTTAAATTCCTAACTTTGATTTTTTTGGTGTTTCGAAGTTGGTTAATGTTTAAATCTGTGATTTATTGACTTTAGTTTTATGCAGTATTAAAGATTAATAATGTTATTATGTTTGAAAGTGTTTTCAACGTTCATACTTTCCGATTTAATTTTTCTTTGAAGATCTGTGCTGAATGTGTATGTTCGCTACGTTGAAGTTTGGATTAAAAATGAAATAAATTGCTTTGAAATTGAGAAATGGCGTGAACGATGTCAATTAGTATGTTTTAATGAAAACATGAGCGCATTTCAAAATAGCATTTCAATCCGCTTTACAACTAGAACAAATATGTGTTACTGCTGCAATACTGATAACTTACTTTACAATTACAATGAAAAGTTACACTAAACAGCATCACTATAAGTGGACAGACCTTATGAAATGTTGAATGATTGAAAACGGGTCCTCACGATGGGTCCGAGTTGGTCGTGGGTCTGAGTTGGTAGTAGTGGGTCTGAGTTGGTCGTGGGTCCTAGTTGGTCGTGGGTCTGAGTTGGTAGTAGTGGGTCCGAGTTGGCGTGGGTCCGAGTTGGCCATGTTGGTAGTGGGTCCGAGTTGGCATGGGTCCGAGTTGGCTTGGGTCTGAGTTGGTGAGTTGGTTTGGGTCTAGTCCGAGTAACTACGTGTGTGTTACATGTACTCTTAAAACTATGATGCTCCGTGTGACGTGAGCAGAGCCTCATAGACACACAACCCTGCAAAATTGTTTGCAGCACAAACACCAACTACCGGTGTGTACAAAAACGTCCATCAAAACACAGACATTTCCCACAGAATCACTGCACATTTTGCCCCTAAACTCTGTACTATAGGCCCTAGCCCGACTGCGTCTGGCGGTACAGTACTATCGCAAGCTCTGTAGTACGGCCAGATGCCCGATGCTTCCACAGAGACTGAATTTTTTTGTCCGCCGATGTAGCGATTTTGCTACATCTTTCGATCGCAATTATCTTTTCATCCAGGACACAAATTTCCAAAGTTAAGGTTCGTAGTCGTAGAGCAACTCATACCTTTTCGAAAAAACGTTCTTTGGTCTCAATATTTTCATCCATCTGGCCACAAGACGAATTTCAGTCATCAGATTCCACAAATATCGTCCCCCATGCGATCCCTCATGCGATTTCAAAATGGCGGCCGCGCTGTAATGTATGCAATATGCAGGCGCGCCCGCGCAAACTCATGAATATGCATAAACAGTCTGTGACGTATGACCTCGTGTTTTTGGACGTGCGTGCGGCCCCGCCCCGCGGGCGTCTGGCCGTACTACAGAGCTTGCGATAGTACTGTACGGCCAGACGCAGTCGGGCTATGTATGGCCAGACGCAGTCGGGCTATATAGGCCCTACCTCTTGACATACTCACGTAAGTTGCGCCTAACAAACTTCGCTGGATTCTGTCGGTTTTTAGGCCAAAATGATGAAAAATATGCCCTTTCCGCACTGAGCCAACCTGACAGTTGAAACGTGCACACAGAATGATTGATCGATGATTTACGGTTCGCTCGGAGCTTTGCCGTGGGGGGTACGATACAAGCATGCGTACAAGTGCAAGTACCATACCCCCCGCGGCGCGCTCCATGCGAACCAAAAATCATTGATCGATCATATTTGTGTGCAAATTTCAGGTGTCAGGTTGGCTCTGTGCGAAAAGGGCATAAGGCAGTTTGAAGACTGTTTGGGGGTAAAATCTGAACATTTTGATTGGGGGTACGAGTGAAAATGGCAAACAAAATTATAGTAAATGCAATACGGCTATCGATTTCGGACCCAATCGCCCGACCATGACCATGTCCAAATGTGATTCGTAGAGTCCTAGTTACTCGGACTAGTTTGGGCCCGAGTTTGATCGAAACCGCCAAGGCAAGTGCGTAATTAACAATACCAGTTGAAAATTGTGTTAGTTACGGCTGCCGTAACGATAGCCACTGCGTTATGGGCCTAACTGCTCCATGCTGTAGCTGGAGTTACCCAGCCCCGAGTTTTATCATTGGGTTGTCTATTAGGGCTGGAGCTAGTTTTTCTCGTAAACGATAGTATAGGCAAAAAATGTTGGAAAATGTTCAATTTTGTCCCCGTTACACACTAATTGCAACTGCAACTCACCCCAAACTTGCCTGGAATAACCATTACACATGTCCTTGAAGTAAAAAAATGATCCACGATGAAGATTCAGCCTACAATTGCAGTGAAAACAGGAGGAATAACCGCTAACCTGACAACCTTGCAGGCATGGCCAGGATCGCAATTGGTTTGTGCACACAAAAAAATTGTGTACAATGAATGGCGGTCGCCGATTACCATGCACGTACAGCTCGCTGGTACTCGGCGTTTTTGCGGTCGGTGCATGACGTGACGCGGAAGCGTAATACCCGATGACTGTTTCATGCATTAATAAGAGGTTCACTCGCATCACAGTGCGGTACTGGAACGGCAGTAAATAACACTGCACTATGAATGCACGATAGCCGGCCAACTCGACGGTTGCCGTTCCAGTACCGCACTGTGATGCGAGTGAACCTCTTATTAATGCCTGAAACAGTCATCGGGTATTCATGGTATTACGCTTCCGCGTCACGTCATGCAATGACCGCAAAAACGCCGAGTACCAGCGAGCTGTACGTGCATGGTAATCGGCGACCGCCATTCATTGTACACAATTTTTTTGTGTGCACAAACCAATTGCGATCCTGGCCATGCCTGCAAGGTTGTCAGGTTAGCGGTTATTCCTCCTGTTTTCACTGCAATTGTAGGCTGAATCTTCATCGTGGATCGTTTTTTACTTCAAGGACCTGTGTAATGGTTATTCCAGGCAAGTTTGGGGTGAGTTGCAGTTGCAATTAGTGTGTAACGGGGACAAAATTGAACATTTTCCAACATTTTTTGCCTATACTATCGTTTACGAGAACGCAGTGGCTATTGTTACGGCAGCCGTAACGCATTTCCCATTTTTTATCGTTACGGTAGACTGCAACTTTTATAAAAACATGACAAGAAAATATAAAATTAGAAGGAAAAAAGTGAATTTGAACATTATGAAATTCGGACTTTATTTCCCTTTTAAAAAAAATCCTCCAAAGCCTTAGGTTAGAAAAGGAAAAAAATTCGAGTGCAAAACTGAGATTCAACCCACAACCTCGTGGTGCAAAATCCTACCCTCTATCGATTGAGCTGTCGCACTGCTCGCTAAAACGTGTGGAAACAAATAATTATATACCTGCGTGCTTATCAAAAAAGTATCGTAGAGGGCGCTAAACAACGACTGCCGTAACGATAGCCACTTCGTTACGAGAAAAACTAGCTCCAGCCCTAATACTAAGTAATGGACAACCCAATGATAAAACTCAGGGCTGGGTAACTCCAGCTATCCATCATGTCCATGCTGCAAGTTTGCAACACCAACAGTTCTAAAAATAAAGCCTGCTTAAATTACTCACTACTAGTCACTAGTCACTATTTGAGGTCAAACTCAGTCAGACTCAGAGACATTGAATCAGGATCAATGCACGCGACAGCCACATCAACGTTGACGTTTGCAAGCAGTCTTCACAAGTACAACATGTACAAAGACAAGGGTTTTCGTTACGTCTGTCACTCAGTTTGTGAATCATCAGCTGACAAGCAAACTCAAAATCGATTCGTTTTATTTCGACTAAAATTAATAATTGAAAACCTTACCCAGGATCATACAGTGGTTTGTGTACAATGTCGGTGTGCTCGATTCCGATTACTAAATTCGCAACAACACGCAGAATCATCATAGAATCGCCAAAAACATAAACTTGAAACAAAGTCCGCATTTGTCTAGCGTGTGATGTTTTCCGATCCGCGCGTGTAACTAGCCATCCACGCGATCGTCCAAAATGCAAAGGCCAAAGCACTAGTCAAGTTTACTAAAAAAGTATGGTGTGCCGATGTTTAATTTTTGGAAGATTGTCTTAAAATATTGTGTGAGGGCGCCGCGCTAGGGTAACGTACTATACCTTGCATTGAACATAATCGAGTTTACCATATATATTTATTATTAATATTATTATTAAATGGTTTATTGCACTCTCCATTCGCAGCCCGAAGGCTGATTAATATATTTTTTAAAGAACATAGGCCTAAAGAAACTAGAAAGAATTAAAAAAAAACATATACAATACAATTTAAAATGTATAAATGATTGATTATTAAACAAATAAATAAATAGACTGAATAACTCAAATTAGCATAAGTGTTGTTAAAATATAAAATAACAATAAAAGAATTCAACCAGAATAAGCATAATGCTTCGTTCTTATTGCCGTGGTTCTTATCAAGACGAACTGATTATTGCCCTATTCTTGTATCGGTTGGTTCCGCATCATCATATCTGGGGATAGACAGAGTGTTAGCATTGTGCGGGTGGCAGCCAGTCACGGTATTTAAGGGACGAGAGAAGATTGTTTTTTTTTGTACCAAACTTAAAGCAGAGATGATCACGGCTCTGCTGCAATGGAGAAGGAAATTGTAACACATTACGGACATAATTCTGGGAAACGTGACGGAAAACTTGCACTTGGAAATTGTGCAAAATGCTTCTTTTTTTTTTATTTTGCAAGCGATTAGGTTTTTATTCTTTTGTCAACCCAGAATACCAAACTAGATACTCAACAGTGGGCCTTATATCATACAACATGTAAATAGTGACCAAGTCATCAATGGGTATACAACAATGTGTAATTAAGTTGGCGTAAAGCTACAGTCTGCGATTAAAAGAATTGCACATTGTAATCACTTGACGGTGTCCCATCTCAGATTATTTTGAATGTGGACACCAAGACTTTTCAAACAATTTGATTGACCAAGAACTGAAGCACATATAAGTTGAAAAAGACTAGGAGGGCCAGAGGGTGGATTGGATTCTACAGTCATATAGCCTGATATTATTCATATCGTTATCAATCGCCCATTGATTTATCATTTAGCCTAATATAAGCTCAATTCGAATCGAGCTATTTAAATCACTGAAAGTTTGACACAATATTAGGCCATCCAGCCATTTATAATGCGTAACTTCAGGTGAACAAGAAAGCAACGGGTCACAGTTTAGTGACCTGCGGATGATGTCTGCATAGTTGACCGCCATTCGGATAACTCGATCGTTTTGGTAACGATAGCTAAAAGCGCTTGTGCAGACGAACAAGTTTCATATCCAAGGAAGTATGGATCGTCAAACTCCTAAACTTATGTTTTTGGAAATGACAATGTTCAACACGATCAAATGCTTTGCTTTTAAAAAGTCGAAAGCAACAATATAGAGTTACTCTTTTTTTGTTCAGTATCTCTATAAACTTTATCTAACAGCTTATAGCTCGCGTGGTTGAAGTATCCTTAAGGGATCTGAGATGTTGTTTGTAAACAGTGCAATAGATATCACTTTTTATCCAGCTTGTTATAGTGTTATAAAGTCGTCACGGACTTTACCGCAGAGACACCGTAAGCATGGAGGTAGTCCTACCATACCGTAATCTGCTCGTTAACTGCGATGAGCTGATTATCCAACCCTGCGGTCGATCAACTTGAAAAACCGTTCGAAAACACGATTAGAGCCGAGAAAGATGTTAACATTGCAACATGGAATGTCAGAACCCGAACAATCTAGAACGACGCACTCCCATAGTGGCAAAAGAACTCTGCCCCTACAACATTGACATACAGCGGCTCTCTGTGAAACACGCCTACCAGACTCCTCCCAGCTTGAAGAACGTAGACCTGGATACACATTCTTCTGGAGCGGCCACCCAGCAAATGAATCCAGGCAATCAGGAGTCGGTTTTGCAATCCGTAATCAATACTGGAAGCTTCTCGACAAGCTCCCCCAAGGAATCAATGACATGCAGATTATAACCATGTGCTTGAAGGTGTGTGAGGTGTACGTTATCATCATCAGCGCGTACGCCCCGACCATGACTTACCCATGAGGCAAAAGAGGAATTCTACAAACAGCTAGGCCACCTCATCCAGTCTGTACCGCATTCCGATAAACTGTTCTTACTTGGTGACTTCGGTTACACCTCTATGTTCCGACACCCCTATGTTCCGACTGCACATATTCCTATTCCTAACCCTAACCCTAACCCTAACCGGGAGTAACACAATCTAGGTTGTCGGAACATAGGGGTGTCGGAACATAGAGCAGTCACCGGTGACTTCAATGCTCGTGTGGGGAAGGACCATACGGCATGGTACAAAGTCATCGGTAATCATGGTATAGGGAAGGAAAACTCAAATGGCACCCTCCTGCTAACCCTCTGCGCTGACGGAGAAACAACTTTTCATCACCAACACACTTTTTCAACAGAAACCCAGCTTCAAGTCATCATGGAGACACCCACGTTCCGGACATTGGCACAAAATCGACTTCATTGTCATCGGGCAACGTGATTGGCGTGATGTCAAACGCACACGTGCTGCTAGAGCAACAACTCGTCTCTCTGACCATGCTCTTCTGAGAAGCAAAGTTTGTATCATGTTTAAACAAAACCACCAACATCGACGAGTCCAGCGAGTGAAAAAGCTAGACTTCGTCAATTAGCTTGCAACTGTCGAGATGCGAGATCTCCTCAAAGATAACATGACAGCAGCTGTCTTGGATTTTTTGACAACACTGACCATGACTCTGCAACTAGTCACTGGGACGATCTTTGTGTGGGAATCTTTCAGGCCTCATATATAGACTCAATTGGGTTCGTCGAGAAAAGGCATAAGGATTGGTTCGATGCATCGGTGAATTCTCTGCTCAACGAACTCCACTCTCTCCACATTGAATATACAAATGATAAGAACTCACAGGCGAAGAAAGACCGCTACAACAAAACAAAGCAAATGGCACATTAAGCTAAGCTCCGCGAGATGAAGAACAAACTGCATGCTGCTGCCGATGAAAAGGATGCGAAAACGTTCTTCCATGAACTCAAGGCTGTGTATGGACCATCATCTAGAGGCGTCAGTCCTCTTTTCGACCTAGAAGGACAGACCCTAATTAAAGAACCAGCACTCATCACAGAGCGATGGGCACAGCACTTCAACCATCTTCTCAATCGCCAGTCGACAAACTCTGACGATACCATCGCTAAAATACCCCAAAGCCCGGTGATCGAGGAGCTCGACTATGTTCCAATGATTACAGAAACAACCAAGGCAATCAAACAACTTTCTAGTGGTAGAGCACCTGGTGAGGACAGCATCCCACCAGAAGTATGTATAAGCATGGTGGTGACATGCTTGTGGCAGACCTACCCGGCTCTTCGGACAGAGGTGGACAGAGGAAACAGTCCCGCAAGATTTCTGCGTTGATCATCCATCTGTATAAGAACAAACGTGACAGACGGGTGTGCGACAATCATGGGGGCATATCCCTCCTTAATATCGCTGGCAAGATCTTTGCCAGAGTGATCATCAACCGTCATCCCCCCCCCCCCCCACACACACACACACACACACACCCACACACACATCGACAGTACGTACAGTACCTTGAAAGTCAATGTGGTTTCAGATCTGGCAGAGGCACCGCTGACATGATGTTTGCAGGTAAATCCAAGAAAAATGCAGAGAACAGAACTTGATCTCTACATGGTGTTTGTCGATCTCACTAAAGCGTTCGATACTCAGTACCGGTATCGCGATGGACTTTGGAGGCTCCTCACGAAGACTGGGTGTCCGTCAAGGGTAGTCAAGATCATTCGCTCATTCAAGGTTCAAGGTTCATTTATTTCCACAGCATCAAATCTATAAATGACATAAAATAATTACATAACAGAAAAGAATTACAAAAAATACAACAAAACTGATATTTTAGAGACACTGCAGAGGGGCCCATTAAGAAGCAGAGCTTGGCCCCAGACAGGCATGCTCATTGAGTCCAAACCAAGGGAAAGGAAGTAACTTTACAATGAACATTATATAACCGACATACAGATCCTTGTCATTTGATTGGTGGAACTCACATCACGTGGCATTCGTTATTGCTCCCATTCATGCCGCGGCTCAAAAAGTATTACTATACCTCATACATATTCATGATCGAGAGCCGAACGTTCACTGGTCAATTCACCATCACGTGCCAGATGTTATTCTTGCTGTTTACCAAACGCGCGCGCGAGGATTCACGCACATTGTAAATACGCATGCGTAGTAGACTGTCGCATGGGTTACCCGTGCGACAGTCTACTACGCATGCGCTTTACAGAGCAATCGAGGAACTGTCGCACGGGTGCAGTACGCACGCGCGAACATCGCACAGGAGAGATGCATGGTTGCACGGTTCGCGTAAATGTTAATTTCCAGAGCTCAATGATGCCGTACTGGAGAAAATGTATAGACCGTGTAAAGATGTCTCCTGTACAAAAGAAAGTTGTACACATTGCAAACAACTGTATTTACAAGTGTAGTAACTGTATTATATTGCAAACGAACCGAACTAGTAAATTGAAGTTGAATCTTTTGGTGAGCTGTACAAGTTTCCCCGAATTTTGTTTTAGGTGCATAGTAATAAAACACAATTCGGCAACTGAATATGTATGAGGTATAGTAAAACAAATATAACACGGTTTATTTCGGCTTCGCCTCGGGAACTAGTTTGTCAACTTCCAATACCTCGGGGAGCAAATATCGACTGTCCACCCTCAAACCATGTTATATTTGTATACTATCCGCCCATGGGGAATGGGAAATACTATTCAACAGTTAGGATCATGACGCGGTATTTGTGTGCAAATGCATGCTGGTGTGCGCGTTCAGCGTTGCGCGTAGCGCGTATTGTTCCAAAGAGCCAGCGCTACAGCGTTGGGTTCAAACATTTTCGTGAAAGGGTGG